>JAUTDX010002652.1:0-46914 GCA_030844895.1 Ambrosia x helenae | reverse complement strand
TCTTGAGTCTACATTGTTTAGAGATTCTTTGTGATTCCAGTAGTTGTTTGATCTTGGTTAAAGACTTTAATAAAAGTATTTTTTTAACGAGAGGATTCTCTTCCATCTATGAAAGAGGCCTTTGCTATTGTGTCTTTGGAAGAATCCCATAGGAATTCTTCAAATGGAACAAAGTCAAGTCAAACTGTTAACTTTTGTTTCTAAAGTAACTCGACCTGTTGATTTCAATAAAAGAAATGTTAAGGCTAATCCTTCATTAAAATGTACACACTGCAATAAAAATGTCATACTATAGATATGTTTTTGAAATAATTGGGTATCCCCATGGATGAGGTCTAGGGAAATCCAAACAAGAAGGCATCTGTAGCTAATAATTCTACTAATACTTCTAATGTGTCTATGCCTTCTTTGTCTAGTGAACAACTTGCTAAGCTAATGAATTTCTTGAATGAGAAACTTAGTGATGTTGCACAAAACTTCAATGTTACAGGTAGTATTTTATGTGCTTCTTCTGTGAGTTCAAACATTTACTATTTTGTTAGTAGCAATGGGGTACTAAGAGGGATTGGGTGGATATGTGATTCAGGAGCTAATGAACATATGATAAATGATGAAAAACTTTTGAGTAGTTATGTTGATGTGTTCTCAACTAAACATAAGGGTGAAACATCCTAATGGTACATTTGCTTTGGTCATTAAGATTGGAACTTTACACTTAGCAGATGGTGTTGATTTACAAGATGTACTAGTAGTTCCTGAATACAATGTGAACTTATTGTTTGTCCATAAGTTAGCCAGGGATAATAAATTTATACATAAGGTTTGATGAACATAAATGTTATATTCAGGATTTGTCAACCAAGAAAACCCTGGTGACTGGTAAACAAATGGATGGCCTTTACATGTGTGGAAATGCTTGTTTGTCTAATAAGGTGTGTTTAGATAATAAAAAGTTGTATAGTTTATGGCATGCTAGATTAGGACATCCTTCAGATCAAGTGGTTAATGTGTTAAAAAACAGACTTAGTCTGTCTAAAATAGATAACACTGATCCTTGTGAAGTATGTCATAGAGCTAAGCAACATAGGGAGCCATTCCCTTTGAGCCAACATAGAACTGTGCAATTAGGTGATATCATCCATTTAGATGTTTTGGGTCCTTATAAAGTTCCTGATAGGGATGGTAATAAGTACTTTCTAACTATTGTGGATGATTTTCACAAGGGCTGTTTGGGTGTGTATGATGAAAACTAAAAATGAAGTTTTTAATTATGTTGTAAATTTCAATAATATAATTGAAACACAGTTTAAGAAAGTTATAAAAATCTTTAGATCTGATAATGGAATAGAATTTGTCAATAAACAATTTAAAGATTTTTGTAATTCTAAAGGAATCATACATCAAACATCTGGTTCATACACACCTCAACAAAATGGGGTGGTTGAGAGAAAGCATAGGCATCTGCTCAATGTTGCTAGGTCTTTATTGTTTCAAAGTTCTTTGCCTATTCGTTTTTGGTCTGAATGCATATTGACTGCTGCTTATTTGATTACCTTCTTCTGTGCTAGCTGGAAAAAACTCCTTATGAGTTAATGTATGGATTTGAGCTTTTCCTAGACCACCTTTGGATATTTGGTTGTCTGTGTTTTTGTACTGTGTTAGATAAGTCAGATAAATTTGAAAGTAAAAGTGAAAAATGTGTTTTTATAGGGTACTCTTATGAGAAAAAAAGGGTATAAAGTCTTTAGTTTAGACAGTAAAACTATTTTTTTCTCAGAGATGTAAATTTTTTTGAAAGTTTATTTCCTTTTAAGGAAAGAACTGTATATGAGAAATTTGATTCAAATCCTTTCAAACATGTTAATAATACAAACTTTTTTGACCTATATGAAAACATAGATTCAGATATCTTGGGGAAAATGATCCCAATGATGAGGGAAAGGTTGAGACTAGGTCAAACCCAGAAAACTTAGAATCAGGAACACATGAGACTCAGCAATCAGGTTCTGTAGACAGAACAACTAGTGGCTTGGCTGATAAAGAGCAGCCTAGGAATGTTAGTCTAGAACCTGATAGGGCAGAGGGTGTGATTATTGAAAATGTTAATAACAGCTTAGGTTCTGAGGGTGATACTAATCAAGTGTCTGAATCTGCTGTTAGAAGGTCTAATAGAGAGTCACAAATTCCTAGAAAGTTTAATGATTTTATTATAAAAGGCAAGGTCAAATATGGTTTGGAAAAATTTGTAACTTTTCTAATTTGTCTATTGAAAGTCAATGTTTTGCCTCTGTTTTAAATAAAAGTAGTGAACCTAGGAATTTTGTTTGAGGCCTCTAACGATCCTAACTGGGTTAAAGCTATGAATGAGGAGTTAGAGGCCTTACATAGAAACAATACTTGGGATATTGTTGATCTTCCTAGAAAGAAGTAAACTTGGTTGTAAATGGATTTTCAAAATCAAATACAAAGCTAGTGGAGAGATTGAGAGATATAAGGCTAGGTTGGTAGCTAAAGGGTTTAGTCAAAAGGAGGGTGTGGATTTTGATGAAACATTCTCACCTGTGGTTAAATTGGTTACCATTAGATGTGTAATGTCTCTAACTGTTGAGTTTGATTGGAAAATTTTTCAACTTGATATAAACAATGCTTTTTTATATGGGGACTTAAAGGAAGATGTGTATATGTCTATTCCTGAAGGTTTTACTGACACTGTTATTAATAATAAAGTGTGTAAACTTAATAAGTCTCTACATGGGCTAAAGCCAGCTCCTAGGATGTGGAATGCTAAGCTTGTTTCTGCTTTGTATGATATTGGTTTTGTGCAAAGTAAGTTTGATGTTTCTATGTTTACTAAGGTTTCAAAATCTGTGTTTTTAGTTTTGCTTGTTTATGTTGATGATATCATAATTACAGGAAATTCTGTTGATGAAATTAATAAAGTTAAACAAGCTATTAAAACTAAATTCTTGATTAAAGATCTTGGTGAATTAAAGTATTTTTTCTTTACTAACACCACTGGTGCAGCAAAAGGACTAGAACTGCCCCTTAAACCCCTGTTTCTACCAACTCTTTGGTTAGTTTTTCAATAACATCTTTCTGAGTTGACTGGTACCTATAGGGTTTCAGGTTAATCACTTGTGACTCATCTTTTAGTGGAATTTTGTGGTCAAATTCTCTTTTTGGTGGTAAGGAAGAGGGTGTTTGGAAAACAGGATCAAATTCTTTTAGTAGGACTTCTAACTCTTGTTGTAAGTGGGTTCTAAGATTTTGGTTTCATGTTGGAAATCAGTAGTGTCTTGGTGTAGTTGTAAGCTAAACAGGTGGGCTTCTATGACCTTATCATCTTGAACCAGAAGGTCACTCATTACATCAGCAGAACATAAAGTAAGTTCATTATTGTGAACTCCTTTAAGTTTGCATTGAGTGTTCCCTATAGAAAACTGCATAGTCATATCTACAAAATTCCACACAATCTCACCCAATGTCAAAAACCACTGTATGCCCAATACCATGTCATAGTTGTCCAAAGGGATGACTAAGACATCAGTAGTGAACCACAGATTTTGCATATTCCACTGGAAATTTGGACAATAAGTAGCACAGTCTATTCTTGACCCATTTGCTACCCCAACAGTCATTTTGTCAATACTTTTGAGAAGACATTTCAACTTAAGGGCCAATCTTTTACTTAGAAAATTATGAGTAGAGCCTGAGTCTACTAATATTCTTAACTGGACATTCCCAATTGTTCCAATCACTATCATTGTAGAAAAAGACTTCATGCCAGTTAGTGCATGTATGGAAATGTGGGGTTCAGGCCAATCTTGAGTCTCAACATGATCTATCACTTCCAATCTTTCAAGATCCTCATCAGTCCCATTAATTTCCAAAACAAAGATCTGTTTATTAGGGCATTTATGCCCTGGTGTAAACTTTTCTGTACACCAGAAGCATTCCCCTTAGCCCTCTTGGCTTCAATTTCTTTACTGGTTAGTTGTTTGGTATTAGGAAGTTTCTTGTGTGGTGGTGGAGTGGGTAACAAGGGTAAGTGAGACGTGTGTATAGGGGGTTTCACATTTCCTGGGCCCTTAAAACCATAAGTAGAAGGGTTAGACTTATACCTTCCTCCAGCAGTAGACTGGTTGATGGATTTGTTGGTATTATTCTGAACTTTGGCTAGGTAATAGGCCTCCTTCATGTTCTTAGGCTTGAACATTCTTATTGGTCCTCCAATATCCGGCTTTAATGCTTGTAAGAAGATACTTACAGCATAAGGCTCAGGTATGGACACCTTTAACAAACATGCATCAAAATCATCACAAAACTCTTCTAATGGCCCTGTCTGTGCCATAGAAGTCAGTACCCCCATAGCATCCTTAGACAAAACATCTGAGAACCTATTCAAGATGGATTCAGAGTACTCCTGCCAAGTGATCTCTGAAATTGGGACCCTTTTGCCTTTAAGAAGGTTTGGTGCCATTTAACCGCCTTTCCTTCAAGGTGGATGGTTGCATATCTCACCTTAAAGTTCTCTAGGGTTTCATCCACATTAAAGAAATGCTCACACTTGTACAACCAATCATCTACCTCATTACCATCAAATTAGGGAAAATCAATCTTCCCAATTCTGTGCAATCTTTCAGGTTTAGTAATCATGGCCCCCAGATTATTATTGGTCCCTTGCATGTCACCATTACTAGATGAATTGTTGTTAAGTTTGGATAATAGGGCTTGCACACTAGCATTTAAGTTTGCAATGGTTGAATCGGTTTTTTGCATGAATGCATCCAATTTCAATAAAGAAACTGAATGTTCTTCAATTGTTTTCTCAATGTGGGTTTTCTCATTGTCCGATCGACTCCTGGTAGTCATGGTGGTAGAAAAGAAATGAAACAGAGAACAAGATTGATTTTGGTTAAGGATTAGACAAATCAAGAATTGATCGATCTAAGGAATGAATTGATCAACGATACGATCAATCCAGGCTAAGAAATGAAAGGATGATGAAAGAAATGAAAGAAAATGAGAATTAGTGATAGAGTTGATCGGAGAAGACGGTGGTCAACGGCGGTCAACGGTGGTGATGACGGTGGTTATGGCGGTTATTGGATAGAATATGGTGATCCGAGTACCAAGATCGGTCCTCTGATACCAATGTTAAGGACAGAATCAGAAACAGAAAGAGAATATTGTTCAAATGATCAGGATGATCATTTCATTAGCTGTCAATCATATTAATAGGCAATTACAGACTCTAACAAACTCATAACAGACTTTCCCGCCTATTTTCCTAACAGCTAACCAATCTTACTCTATTGACCCGCAACTATTGTTTATTACACTTTTGACCCCTGTCTTATTTATTTCATATCACATTATATTGCTTTTGATAAATACTAATTTTTTGGAGTCGCTGGGTTCGAGTTTTCTTCGGAGTCTTCTTTATTCTGTTACTATTGTGAGTTTCAGTATTAACTATACTTGCTTAAGAATTAGAGGACTTATGAACAACAGCCTTAACAATATCTAGCAATCCTTCTCTTTCTCTAAATTTCCTAGAGAAATTGTTTTAAAAATATACCAAAGAGAAGTAGAGAACATTGCCTGATATTGGTTTGCTTTAAAAATTGTTTGTGTTCTGAATTGGGTCCAGTAAAAACTAACTGTGAGGAATTTTTTGCAGGGGACCGAAGTTGGAAAATATACGAAAGACAACAATGCTCGATATTGGATTGTTGAAACATGAGTTTCTTTATGAGGTATTGCTACTTCTTTTGTGTTGCTACGTTTTTTAGCGACATGAACATTAGGGGGGGGGGGGGGGGGTGGGGTTTACCTCAAAGTTGAGAATCTTGAATAAGCCTTCACCTTTAGTCTTTCATACACGATTTTAACCTTCATTTTACTCCAATTGTTGCTCTAGCCCTGTATGTGATGCATGTGTGTAGTTGATGTAATGCATGAATATTGGTTTCGTAATGTATTTCCAAATGATAATCTCTAAGCATGATTTGATTTATTATTTTTTGAGAGAGTGTAAAAGTTAGGGTTCGTAGTTAATTATACGAGAGTAAGGACTTAAGTGAGATTTTTGACCCATATGGGAGTTCTGTGTTATAGAACTCAGAAATTGAAGTATTTTGTTTGAGGTAACTAAAATAATACAAATGATTAATGAATATTTATGTGAATGAATAAATTTGTTGTTGGATATGCGGGTTGATAACTCTTAAAATGTTGATAAAAACAAGTTTTAATGTTGTACGAAGGTGTGCTTGATCGATCTTAGATGGTCAAAGATGTTTGGAGTGTAGCATTCAAGCTAAACAAATAAATGTGTGAGGGTTACAAGTTGTATGATTAAATCATAAGATTTTATATGATTCAAGCATGTTAAAGTGCGACTATCAAACCGTTTCAATGAAACTTAAAGTTCGTATTAGTATTCATTAGCCATGGGTGGTGTTTGGAGACCTTAGAAATTGAATCTGGAGTTGACTAGACACAATTCAACAATCGCTCAGCTTGGTTGACCACGGGAGTTCAACAACATGGTACACGCGGGTACGTTTTGTAGAAATTTAGGGTTTGAATATACAAAACCAACAATCAAACGAAACAACACAAACACAGAGAAGTAGGCGACAAAACAATGACAAAATCTTATTAAACCAACCCAAAATCAGTTCCCCCCAATAACCCAAAGGATTCAACAAAAGAAGAATCCAAGAACAATACAGAGTTTAGATTACGACTACTGATTATTTAGATCAGTTGTCATAACCCTAAGGAAAACAATACAAGAGACTGATCAGTGATTATACCTAAACACTGAAGAAGAATACTAACTAAAACAAACCCTAACAATATTACAGAGAAAAGAAAATAACAAGACTGGATACAACAATGACGAAGAGAAAGTCTTTTATACAGCTGTCTCGAAGCTTCTGATCAGAAATAATCCAACGACTCAAAACACTTTGATCCAACGGCTGATAAACATTCTCGAAACACTTAACCCTGATGGGCCATAGTCCAAGCCCATTACCTGTAATTAAAACTGAGCCCACAACAACAATATATACTCCAGTCTCAACTTAAGCCCAACACAACTTGAGCCCAAATATTGTTTAGTAATTGAATTAAAACAAATTAACAATTTTAACATTCCCCGTAATTCAATTACTAAACATATCTGACAATCCCAACTGAGTGCAAAAATTTTCATGTTGTGACCCATATAAACCTTTTGTAAAAATGTCAGCGATTTGCTGACCTGAATCAACCTTTACAATCTGTACAAAATTAGCACTAACTTTTTCTCTTAGAAAATGTAAATCCAATTCAAAATGCTTAGTTCTTTCGTGAAAAACTGGATTTTCTGCAATTGAAATTGCAGATTTACTATCACAAAACAATTTCAAGGGTAATCTTGACTGAATACCCAGTTCACTCAAAATATTAGACAACCACACCAATTCACAAGTAGTTGAACAAAGAGCCCTATATTCAGCTTCGGCACTAGATCTAGAAACAACACTTTGTTTCTTACTCTTCCAAGACACTAAATTAGTGCCTAAGAAAACACAGAACCCAGTTATTGATCTACGAGTTTGCAAACATTTTGCCCAATCTGCATCAGAATATGCAGAAAGAACAAAGGTATCACTTGGTTTAAACATTAACCCTTTCCCAGGAGACATCTTAAGATACCTTAATAGTCTCAATGCTATATGTAATACAGCCTCAGTCGGTTTATGCATAAACTGACTTAAAAATGTACAGTATAACTTATATCTGGTCTGGTAAGAGACAATATATAAGCTTACCAACTAATTTTGAAAACCAGTAACATCCTCAATATAATTCTCAAACTTAGAACTCTTCATAGACAAAATATAATTCTGTTCTATAGGTATACTTACTGGTTTACAACCCAGATATCCAAATTCACTCAACAAATCCAAACAATATTTTCTTTGATTAAGACAAATATTGTTTTCAGTATACAAAACCTCAATACCTAAAAAATATTTTAATTTACCAAGATCTTTTATTTGAAAACTCTCCTTCAACAATGTTTTTACTTTATTAATTTCATGCTCACTGTTTCCAGTAACAACTATGTCATCAACATATACCAATAAAACTAAAAACACATTTTTATCAGATTTTACAAACATTGAGTAGTCACATTTACTCTGAACAAATCCTATACCAATTAAAACTTCAACAAGTTTTTCATTCCATTTTCTAGGAGCTTGTTTCAGTCCATATAAAGACTTCACAAGCTTACACACTTTAGACTCATTACCTGAAGAATAACCTTCAGGAAGTGTCATATACACATCCTCTGTAAGAGACCCATATAAAAACGCATTATTCACATCAAGCTGAAATAAAGACCAGCCATTTTGAACAGCTAAACTAACAATACACCTAACAGTAACCATCTTAACAACCGGAGAGAAGGTTTCTCCAAAATCAATACCTTCCCTCTGATTGTACCCCTTGGCTACAAGCCTAGCCTTATACCTTTCCACTTCACCATTAGATTTATACTTGACCTTGTATACCCACTTACTTCCAATAGCCTTCCTATTAGAAGGTAAGTCAGTAACAACCCAAGTATTATTTCGGTATAAGGCTTCCATCTCACTATTCATAGCTTCAACCCATTTTGGGTCTTTTGAAGCTTCATAGTAAGATGTTGGTTCAGACACTTTATTCACATTTGATACAAAACACAAATTTTCACTAGACAAATTTGAATAGTTCACAGACTTGTCAATACCATATCTAACTTTACTATCCAAAACAAAATCATTATATTTCCTAGGCAAAACAGACTCACGAGTTGATTGTCTAAGACTAGTATTCCTATTTCCCTCAGGAGTAATAGTCTCATCATTTGATTCTTCTACTCTAGAGGAATTAGTCCCTCTACCACCAGTACTACCAGGTGGCTGTCCACCAGGCTGGTCTGCCTCACTGGCAGCTCTGGGAGAGTCATCTAATTGACCTCCAGGTGAGGAATCATGAGTCCTACTTGTTCCCCCATCATCATCGGGAATATTGGTGTTATTAAAGTCACTTACAGAAACTTCATTTTCAAAACAATCAAAAAAGTTTAAATGATGAACATTTTCATAAACATTTTCTTTATACTCGGTTTTAAAAGGAAAAATATTTTCATAGAATTTAACATCCCTAGAAAAGACCACTTGTTTAGTTTCAAGACTTAAAATCTTATATCCCTTTTTCAGAAAAGAATAACCCAATAAAACACACTTATTTGCCCTACTACAAAGTTTATCAGGATCATTAAAAACTGTTTCAAAACACAAACATCCAAAGTTCCTTAAGTGACTAAGTATGGGGGGGAACCCATGAATCAACTCATATGGACACTTACCATTTAATACTGATGATGGAATCCTGTTAATAAGATAAGCAGCAGTAAGAACACAATCAGACCAGAACTTAAGAGGAACACCACTTTGGAATAGTAGTGCTCTTGCTGTGTTTAAAAGATGCCTGTGTTTTCTCTCCACAACACCATTTTGTTGTGGAGTGTAAACACAGGATGTTTGATGAAGAATACCCTTTTTATTACAAAACTCATTCATTTGCTTATTTATAAACTCGGACCCATTATCACTTCTAAACACCTTAATATTTTTGAAAACTGAGTTTTTACCATTTCACAGAAATTAACTAAGTTTTCAAACACTTCTCCTTTATTTTTTAACAAATAGACCCACACAGACCTGGAATAATCATCTACAACTGTCAAAAAATACTTGTACCCTTCCCTACTAGAGACCTTATAAGGACCCCAAACATCTAAATGAACCAAATCACCTACACTTTTTGATTTATGTTCACTGATTGGAAAAGGAACTCTAACTTGTTTAGCCTTGTGACAAATTTCACAAGGCTGAGACTCATTTGCACTAACATTAAGAGTATCTTTTAGCACAGCAAGAACTTGACTAGAAGGATGTGCTAGTCTACTATGCCAAAGACTATGATCACTTATACTATTAAAACACACATTACTAACACTCACATTATCTCCTACAAAATACAAACCATCCTGCTGTCTACCAGTCACCAGGACTCTCTTTGAGTTGGAATCCTGGACAGAACAAGTGTGTTCATTAAACAATACATCTAGTTTATTATCCTTAGCCAATTTATGCACAGATACTAGATTAACACAGTAATCAGGAATATAGAACACATCAGTCAATACAACACCATCAGCAAGCCTAATGTCACCTATTTTAACAACTTTAGCATTAGTTCCATTAGGGTGCTTAACTTCCATATTATAGTTGGACACATCAACAACATTTATTAAATGTTTATCATTTCCAACCATATGTTGATTGGCTCCAGAATCCATTATCCAACCCACAAACAAAGCATATTTTAACATACTTGAACAATTAGAAAAGTTCTCAAACAAAGCAGACAACTTACTTAAGACAGACAGACTTGAGAAACCATTAACTACAACAGACTCACCTCCCACATTAGAACATTGAGGATCTCCTCCTGATTTCTCACTAATCAAGTTTATCAGCTTTGAAATCTGTTCAGATGTAAAAGGTGAACCTGAACCAGTACTAGACGAAACATTAGCACACACATTGTTATTGGACACACCAGTTTTATTATTACCAAATCCATTATTAGCTGATTTATTAGACTGATTAGATGGTCGTTTTTTGAAACCAGGGGGATACCCCACAATCTCAAAACACCTATCTACTGTGTGTCCAATCATGTTGCAATGTGTACATTTAAGATTAGGATTAGGTCCTCTGTTGTTATTGTTGGACCTTCTCCTATTATCAACAACTTGATTAGACTTAGCAACAAAAGATACACCAGACCCCTTTGATCCACTGCTAGTACCTCTATGAGATTCCTCTCTAGAGACAACAGCAAAGGCAGCCTTTACTGAAGGCAGTGGATCACTAGTTAGCAAAGTGGTCCTAACAGGTTGGTAGATATCATCAAGCCCCATTAGGAATTGCATGAGTTTAATAAGGGAATTAAAATCATTGAATTCCCTAGAGGCTTGACAAGTACACATAGGCAGTTGAACTATAGAATCAAACTGCTTCCACATTGTATTCAACTTATGATAATATTCAGCAACAGAACTACCATTTTGTGACAAACTATTAATTTTCTGATGCAAATTAAACATAACACAACCATCAACTCTATCATAAGTTTCCTTAAGATCAATCCATACATCTCTAGCATACTTAGAAAACACCTGTCCTAGATATAACTCTTCACACACAGAATTAATCAACCATGACAACACAACAGAGTTACACCTGTCCCACTGGTTAGCTAACACATCATCATTCACAGACTTAATACAGGTTCCATCTATGAATCCAATTTTATTCTTAGCTTGTAAAGCAAGTTTCATAGAGTTAGCCCAGACTGAATAATTTTCAGTACCTTTTAGTTTAATACTGATAATAGAAAGACTAGAAGTGTCACTCGGATGAAGGTACAGGGGATCACTAATATCAAGCTTACTGACCAAGGTTGCATCAGTACCTTGATTAGGATCTCCTCTACCTCCTCCATTGGGATCAACAACATCTCCCATTATGTCAAACCACAAATACGAACAAGAAACACACAAGTATCAAGTTAATCACAACAAGATGCAAACAACAGACAGCAAAACACTGTCAAATAATAGTCCTAATAGAGCGAAACTGTGTCAGTGCTACAGATCATGGGTTCATCACTCAAAAGGTGCCCACGCAGTTCTTAGCACAGAAGCTCTTTATTATCTATTATATTATATATGTAATATATCAACAACAAGACAAGCTACAAAAAAATGCAATCAACCAAAAACAAAGAACGTATAGCAACCAAGACACCAAGTAATGACCCAATACCGGTCCACCCTAACCCGGTCAGTGGTCTCTAGACACGACAGACAATTAATAAGAAAAGGAACAATCTCACAGAGAGGGGAACCCAAGTTAGGGTTTCGCCTATCCCACAACCAACACCTTCACTTAGGGTGTTGAGTTATGGGAGCAACTGTAGCTTTAACCTCCAATCCAACAGCTCCAAAGAACTCCCTGAAGCCAACAATCAGTTGACCACAAACCAAGCCTGCATAACAAGCCAATACCAAAAACAAAAAATAATAATAGACCAGATCTATGAAACCAGATCAGATCTACTAACTAACAAGTCAAGAACCAGATCTAGACAGATCAGATCCTTGAATACAGACTCAACAAAGAACAAGAACAGCGGAAAGCAAACCAAGACCTATACCAAGATCAAGAGCCTTAACGGCTCTGATACCATGTAGAAATTTAGGGTTTGAATATACAAAACCAACAATCAAACGAAACAACACAAACACAGAGAAGTAGGCGACAAAACAATGACAAAATCTTATTAAACCAACCCAAAATCAGTTCCCCCCAATAACCCAAAGGATTCAACAAAAGAAGAATCCAAGAACAATACAGAGTTTAGATTACGACTACTGATTATTTAGATCAGTTGTCATAACCCTAAGGAAAACAATACAAGAGACTGATCAGTGATTATACCTAAACACTGAAGAAGAATACTAACTAAAACAAACCCTAACAATATTACAGAGAAAAGAAAATAACAAGACTGGATACAACAATGACGAAGAGAAAGTCTTTTATACAGCTGTCTCGAAGCTTCTGATCAGAAATAATCCAACGACTCAAAACACTTTGATCCAACGGCTGATAAACATTCTCGAAACACTTAACCCTGATGGGCCATAGTCCAAGCCCATTACCTGTAATTAAAACTGAGCCCACAACAACAATATATACTCCAGTCTCAACTTAAGCCCAACACAACTTGAGCCCAAATATTGTTTAGTAATTGAATTAAAACAAATTAACAATTTTAACACGTTTCAGTTTACACAACGAATGTGCAGATTAGTTAACTGTTTGGTTTGTTATTATGATTACAATAACCCCAACCGTTATCAACAGTGAGCACACTTGAAGCAGTTGGCTTAGACATTCAACAATGTGTTATCAGTTGTTTTAATGGTTGGTTATTTCAAACTTCATATTCTGAGGTATGTCTATCAAATTATGATAACTTCTAAATCTGCATAATATTTCGGCACAAGATCATTCAGAAATGCAAGTTATGGAGGGAAATGTTTGTAAAAATGATGGATGCAAATGAAGATAAAAAGTTTTAAACATATCAAAAGGTTTAGGTGTAATGGATTGTTAATTCTTTTACACATTTAGTTGTTATGTTTTTTGGTTTATTATATACAAGGTAGAACGATTAATGCCTTTTGGTCAACTAAAGAGACTTGATATCCACCCACCACCCACAAATTGTTTAGTCTTCTATCTGGATTAAACAATCTGTTTATTAAATTATGTGACCAGGACATCTCAGCTGACACATAAAAAATTAAAAACAAAAACATGGAGGCTTGACTTTGAGCATCTTATTCCAACTATACATTCAAATGTACAACACCTTATATGCATTTGAGGCAGTGTTTGAGTATGCTAATCACTAATTATACGTCTTTTTTTATTAATAAAACGTAATTATTGAAGTGCTGTGATATATTCTAATTTCGCTCGTCTAATCCTATATAATAAAGGGATTGTTTTTCTTTGAACTGGTCACAGAAAATTAATCTTGTGTGTTCTTCATTCTCAACCATCTTTCAATTCCCTGTTTTAATAACAGAGATTGCATATACCTTTTGTGTTGGTTCTTACACATCTCCTGTCAAGTTGTGCAGTTACAATTGCTTGGAACCCTTAATTTGTGTTTAGTAATTATATTTGATCCACAAACATGGACAAAGTCTTGCAGCAGTTTCAACATTTTCAAATCAAACTCGAAGACATAACATCAGCCACCAACTCCTTCAACCAGGATCACTGTATTGGAGTTGGTGGTTTTGGTAAAGTTTATAAAGGTGAAGTGTCTCTCTCTAATGGCCGAAGCATGGCTGCTATTAAGCGTCTGATTCCAGGGCATGGTCAAGGACTAACAGAGTTCCAGAAGGAGATCGAGGCGCTTTCTAATTACAGGCATGTAAATCTCATCTCTCTATTGGGATTTTGTTACCAAGGGAATGAGATGATCCTTGTTTACGAGTATGCGTTCCATGGAAGCCTTGACAACCATTTAGATTCCCTTTATCTCACGTGGGCACAACGTCTGAAGATATGTCTTGATATCGCGAAGGGACTAAGCCACCTTCATGTTCCAAGGCCGGGGACACACCAAAGACTTATCCATTGTGATATAAAAAGCGCCAACATCCTACTTGATGACCAATGGAATGCTAAAATTTCTGATTTCGGGCTATCAAAAATGGGTCCCGCTGATGAGCAGCACTCAATGATTTTCACCAATCCAGCAGGTACCCTTGCGTACTTGGATCCACAATATCGTAAGATGCACATCCTAACGAAAGAGTCAGACTTATACTCTTTCGGTGTGGTCTTAATTGAAGTATTATGTGGAAAACCAAGCTATAGACATAGTACTTTAGTGCCCAGTTGGATTGAAAGTTATCATAAGAAGAAGTTAAATGATTCAATATTCGAAAGTCCAAATATTAATCCAATGGATCGGAGGTCATTAGAATTATTTTCAGACATTGCATATCGATGTTTGAAGGAATCTCGTGAAGATCGACCAAAGATGGCTGAGGTTGTTACAAGGCTTGAGACTGCACTTATATTTCAGCAGGATTCCGACCACGAATTGCAGAAACCAAAGCTTGAAGCTCTACAGGTAAAAGTTCTTCCCTTAACTGAGGCAAACACTAATTAGGATTCAACCTTATCTTAAAAATATATAAAATAAAGATCAATGTTTCTTCATGGTGGTGCTTCTTACCTTTGCAAAATGTCTTTTTTACCTTCAAATGTTTTTTGTTCCTTACTATAGTGATTTAAAGCGATTCACTCTAAACACCACAGAAATATGATTGCAATTTGCATAACTGAAGTAAAACTAAAAGAAATATAACCAACGATTTGAAATTCAACAAATAATAATTTCATCCACAAATATGTAGGCAATCTTGTTGAAGTTTCAACATCTTAAAATCCAACTGGAAGAGATAAAATCAACCACCAACAACTTTGATGAGAAGAACTGTATTGGAGTAGGTGGTTTTGGGAAAGTTTATAAAGGAGAAGTGTCTCACCCTAAGGGCCGAAGCATGGCTGCTATTAAGCGTCCGGATCCGAGGTATGGACAAGGAATACCTGAGTTCTTGAAAGAGATCACAACGCTTTCCCGTTACAGGCATGAAAATCTTGTCTCTCTTATGGGATTTTGTTACCAAGGGGATGAGATGATCCTGGTATACGAGTACGCATCTCGTGGAAGCCTCGACCGCTATTTAAATTCCCTCATCTCACGTGGTTACAGCGTCTCAAGATATGTCTGGATGCTGCAAAGGGACTTAGCTACCTTCATGATCCAAGGGAGACACACCAAATACTTATCCATTGCGATGTAAAAAGTGCCAACATCCTTCTCGATGAGCAATGGAATGCTAAAGTTTCTGATCTCGGGCTATCAATAATGGCTCAGCTAATGAGCAACACTCAGTTATTGTCAACCTTGCAGCAGGTACCCCTGGGTACTGTGATCCGCAGTATGAAATGACACACACCCTAACAAAAGAGTCAGACGTATACTCTTTAGGTGTGGTCTTATTCGAAGTTTTATGTGGAAAATTATGTTGTACATATAGCAATGGTCGTGTTCAGCAGAATTTAGTGCGCGTATGGACTGAAAGCTATGAAGAGAAGAAGTTAAATGATATCATCTTCAAAGATCCGACCATTCAACCATTGGAGCAGAGTGTTTTAGAAATATTTTCAGACATTGCATATCGGTGTTTGAAGGAATCTCGTGAAGATCGGCCAAAGATGGCTGAGGTTGTGACAGAACTTGAGACCGCACTTGAAAATCACGAGTTACTCCAAAGTCAAGAGTTTAGTGAATGGAAGGGACAATTTTTTTTCTACGAAGAGATGAATAAGACTGCAGAATCTCCTTTGAATTACAGATCTGCAGTTGAATTGATGAAACTTTTGTACAAAGGGGTCCTCCTTAATGGCGGAAAAACGGTAAATAGTTGTTATATCAATAATCTACTGCTTTAGATTCTTTTTTACTTATAGACTGTTAATTATACTTCAACTGTCACATGCCATCGTTACCTCACAAGTAGCACTATAATCCACCTATCTTAGATCTCGATCTGTCTACACCTAGGCTTGTACATCATCGGGTATGATTGGTTGATATATGATTTCATCTCAACACATGACCCAGCTAAATATATCATGAATCATGATCGTGGTAACTAATGGATCATGATGTAACTAATAAAATTTATCATCACCCAAATGAATCAATATAATATTCGTTTATTTTTCTTTACCCATCCCTTGGTTCCCATTCGTTCCTCGTCTTTTCCTTGTGTAACTTATGGATAAAAGTTAAATCATGATTCATGATGGTGCCCCTAGGAGTGTGAAGAAACTAGTAAAGCTATGCTGAAGCATCTATTTAGTTTTTCAGTAAATTACAAAATAAACCATGAAAGTTCATGTTAACATTAAGTAGCATACATCGTGCACCTATTAGCCACACGTTAAGCTGCAAAACATATTCTGAACATGTTAAGAGATTTCAATATCCAAAAATCCGGTTGATAAAACATTTTATTGTACACATGACAAAAAGGTGAGTCAATAATTTTAATAGTTAAACTGATTGATATACTCTCATAAATCATATCATCCTACATGAGCCAAACTAATTTGTACTTGTTTAATTGACAGTGGTTTTCATTAAATAAGAAAGGAGAACACTGCGAAATGATATCTTTGCAGAATGCTTGGATTCAGTTCCAAGTGAATTTGAAAGTAATTTATGGTCGTCCGAGTATAATTCAAGGTGACTTCTCTGTCCTTCTGTTTGTAGCTTTTGAGAACATTTGACAAGTATAAAAGCAATGTATCATACTTTGATTCTGCTCATGCAGATTTGCCGCAGGGACTTACCATTCGGAGAATGGGGTATTCAAAACACGTGTAAAAACTCAATACTTGTCACCAGAATAACATACACGGTGAACCTTGTGTTCAAAATTGCAGCTCTAAACACGAGAAAATGTCAAGAACTTGTATCCCTCCAATACAAATTACAAGAGGAGACTGAGAGTTCAATTTCATGCCTTGCGTATGAGAGAGAAGATGGATGGTGGATGTGTGAATTGTATCAGTTTACTAGTGACCACAAAGTTGTCGATCTTCAGATTTTGTTTGACGGCTTCAATAAAACTTCTTCTGCTTTCATCGCAGTAGAAGGCATCGAGTTTCGGCCATTGGAGAAAGTAAGATGTAAAAGATATTCATTAATCATGTACATGTACATTATTAATTAATATCCTTTATTTTGCTTCTAATTTGTTAAACTTTCTGGGAAAATAGACCAGTCACAATAACATTTTAGAACTTAACCAGTATGGGTCACCTAATTCTTTGTGAAAATTATTGTGGTATCAAATACAAGAAAAGTGTAACTGTATTTGTAGTCACTTCCATATTAGCCATTTGATCAGAGTCTAATATGGTTACGTTCTTCTACAGGATGATGAGAAGCTGGATACGCAACCCATATCAGATTCAGATTCAGATTGCAAAGAAATATTGCCTATTGATTATGAAGACATAATGAAATGGTCAATAGATAGCATGCAATGGACCACCAAGGAGGAAGCGTACTCATTTTTTCGCAAAGGGTTTTTATATGATGATGGTCAAAAGGTAACTTTTATAGGATTGTTGAGTTGCTTTCGTTACTGAATTTTAAGTACATTTTTCTCGTATGTAGTTGTGGAATATGAACACAGTTCCACCCTTCCAAAGGGAAGCATTATTGAATTGCTAAACAAGTACTTACATATCTATATTATTGTTTGATAGTGGGTTTATCTTGACAAAAATGGAAAGAAATGTCATATGCTATCTGCAAGAGCGGCTTGTATAAAGGGCAGGATGCACACGCATTTGCTGTCTTTACCCGAATCAAGGTTCTTTTATTTCTTCCCTGAGTTTTCTTTGTAGAACTTTCTATCTTTTGCACCATGCGCAAATTAAGATTTATCAATAGGTTTCAATCTAGCAGGCAATCAATCAATTAAGTTACATTTATTAATTTGCAACGACCTACGAATATTAATCTTTGGATGTTCATCCCCATTTCCAAAGTCAGTTTATATATGTGTGAAGTTACAAGCACTGAGTGTGAAATGCATAGTTTTAAGATATGACTGATGAAGAATTAAAAGCACATTAGTAGATATATAACAAATTGTAGGTGTACATATTGCTTCTGAAAACATACTATACAATGAGAGTATGAGACTGGTTTTAGTTAAGTTCATATTTAAAGTTTTAAATATTGAAATCATGCACTGAATTATTCATTAAGATTATATTAGACCACACGTAGTGGTTTCTTCAAAATTCACGCCCCTCTCGGCCTCTTTAAATGGAGAGTTTTGATTGACTCCAAAAAAATCACCATTTTTACGCTAGAAGCTGGTGTTAAAAATTCCACGACAAACCAAAATTTTGAAGAAAAAACACCCTTGGGGGCTGTGTTGGAGTGTTTTGGAGGCATTTTCATGCCCAATTCCTTTGCCACTACGGGTGGTCTTAGAATGAGTTTTTTTTCCTAGAAGTTTACATTACAAATATGAAAAAAAAAGCGTATCTTTCTAGTGAATTGCGTAGAGACAAGTTGATTTTCGAGCATTTCTAGCTTTTCATTTACATGTAAAATAATTTTCTAAGATTTTTCAGATTTGGAGAAGCTGCAGTGTTGAGGCTTTGGACATTTACTATCTTCACCAAAATCCAATCCCAGCTAGTGTCGTCTCAAACAACATATGCAACTTACCTTGTCTATAAATTACCAGAAGACCAATCTGGATTTGATGCTCCTGTGAAAGTGAAGGATAAAGAATATTTGGGTTCCGATCATATTTGGTATATTTATTTAGTAAGTCCGCAAACACCAGTTATTAGACCAAAGGCTCATCAGAATGCCCACAACCCACTCAATAGGCCGAAGATAAAAAATCTTCCACAACAGAGGGACGATGGTTGGATGGAAGTGCAAGTTTGGGAATTTGGAACTGCTACCACCACTAAAAGGACTCCTATGCATCTTGAATTTTCCTGTTGTGGCAATATTCCCGACGGGCTTATTATTCAAGGCGTTGAGTTTAGACCGATATAGATCCCCTTCTTTGTAACCGGATAAGAACTTATCGTAGAGTCAAAAACCTTATTTTCATTGCAAGTCTTTTTGTACACACTATATATATTACACTTTGAAATTGCATGTTGACGTATCACTATTAAAGAAATCAAAATATAGTAAACAGTCGATATTCATTATAATGTAGCGGTCTAACATTTGAATTTTCTACTATGCAATAAATTGAGAAACAAGAAACACACAAGGAGAGTTGAAAGGTTATGAAAATGAGCACAAGCAATCACTTTTGGTTTCATGTTTAATTAGTTAGTTGCAAGACTTAATGGGTAATAACAATATTTAATTGGCCACATAGACAACTTATTTTGATCCTACTATTGACCTAGAGTATGATGGATGTGTTTACACAACCGCCTTCTAGTCCTTAACTATACTAACCGTGATGCACTGGACACGATCGGGTGGCGTGCTATAAATCGCCTGCCGAATCAACGCAAAATAAATCACACCAAAACGTATACGCAAACACATAACTTCCACCCTGTTGGTTGTAGTTTTAGCTCGCATATGTGAAAAATGAATAAGAAAAGGATATTTAAAAAAGAATTAAAATAAGAGATTTTTCTGCACAAAACAGGGAAAGAGAATGAACTAGAACAAAGCAGATTTTTTTCATTCTAGCACTACAAACATTCTGTTACATGGGAGTACATCCAATAGGAAGCTTACACACACGTAGACTGGCAAAACAACTAAACACAACATAACAGATAAATCACATGCCTATTATTAACACACGTTCAATTGCTTAGAAATAATTATTATCCAGCTAAGTTGGATTGCAACATGTTAACTTGGTTTTTCATATAAGATACGATTAGTTACATAGACATAACATATATATTATTTGATTAACTTTAGACACGAATCAAATCAAACACCACCAACAAGACATCTACTACACATGTAACACATCTAGAGTATCTCTAAGAAAGAATGACACCATTAAAATATTCAATAATAATTCGTCCAACAACTATCACAAGCAAACAATTATACAATAGTTGTGGTCCTGGACTCCAGCCAAGCTTCCTTTCTAGTGGGCTTCTAGTTTTCTCTTTTTTGATTTACGTTTGTTTTGCTTCAGAGTTCAGTACTTGGCCCACTTAGGCATTTAGATTTAGGTGAATCCATTTAAGTATAACAGAAGCCCAATTATTTAAAATGCAAAAAAAAAAAAAAAAAAAAAAAAAAAAAATTGATTTGGGCCCATAGTTATTCTTTCTAAATCCAAGGCCCAAGCGTAGTTAACTGTTAATCACATTATCCGGGGTGCAAACGAGTCGAGTGGAGCCTGAGCTTGACCAGGCTTGAGCTCGAGCTCGAGCTCGATTAACTTATAAAGGCTCGAGCTTGGCTCGTTGGCAAATTTTCAAGTTCGAGCTCGGCTCGGGTATTATCAATTAGTTAATACATTAAATAAAATAATATATGTAATAGTTAGTTTAGGCTCGTGAGCTCGATAAGTGAAGCTCGAGCTCAGGGTTTCGTTTACTAAACAACTTTAAATGAGTGGTAAAGATTATTAAATATTAAAAAAAACTAATATTACACTAGGCTCGATAAGGCTCGACGAGCCTAACGAGCTTCACGTGCCAAGCTCGAGCTCGGGCTCGATAAATAAACAAGCTTTGTTTTAGGCTCAAGCTCGGCTCGAGCTTTGATAAGACTCGGCTCGTTTCGAGCTTTTTACCGAGCCGAGCTCAAGTAGCTCGCGAGCGGTTCGGCTCGTTTGCACCGTTTATTATCTTTCTTTTTTTTTTTTCGAAAGTATATAATACAATAAACTAGAGAAGAAGCTATAGAATCAGCACCAAATAAAAGCATCAACGTTTATAGAATGCATCAAATTAATATCACATGGACCATTCCAACCATGTGTAACATTTATTTTCCTTTCAAATAAACATCATTTCATCATTTTTATTAATTCCATTTAATGCCACGTGGAAAACACTAAGGGTTTTTTTTGTTGCATTCATCAATCATGCTTAGACACAAATAATCCGTTTTAGTGAGTATATATAAAAGTTTTTTTTTTTTTTTTTTTGTTTTTTTTAACGGAGGAGTATATATAAAAGTGAAAGAGATAATAAATAAAGAATCAGGAGTGAATATGAAAGTATGTCAATGTTATACACTATAAACGGCTACATACCTACGAATTTTGCTATTCTTTTTATATATTTTTTTAGAATAAGTTAATGTTAGATTTATAAGAAGAAAAGTTTTATTATAACAAAACTAATTTTATTAATATAGATTCACCAGTTTAATCAAAATTGTCATATTCATCATGACATTGGTTCACACCCGCTCAACATTAAGTAAGCAACGCTAACGCGTAGCACTCATCGATGACAAACCAATAGCGGTAACACACCATCAACGGTCACACATAAGTAGTACCTCATTAATGGTAACTCATAGCATTTCCATTCCAAAATACACATTTCAAGTATCGATATCTCTATTTTAGGTCTCTTTTGAACACAGGTTGATTCGTTGTGAAACTCTCTCATATTAGAATACGAAGTCACTATTTTTTTATATTAATAACAAATTACATACAATTTTCTGTGTTCAAATTTAATGAACAAAAAATTTTAAAATTGATGTGGCTCTCAATTTTTTCTTTAATTAGTTTTGAACAATAAAGGCTAAAGAGATGTTCATTTTTAACATTGAAGAAAAATAATCTCCTCCACCCTACACATTACCACCCTCATCTTTAACCAGCCAATACAATGATGGCACGTGGCATTCCAAATAACCATCCATGCACATATTCTATCATCTCGATCTACTACTTCATAATCTTACGTACCTTAATTCTAAACCGCAAATTTTTTTTTTTTTAAACGGCAAATTTTTTCCACACCTTAATTCCACCTTACCTTGCATTTGCAAGGATTTGAACCCACAACCTTACACTTGTAAGGTGGGACACCATACCACTAGACCAAGAGGTCATGGGTTCTAAACCGCAAATTACTTAAATACTCCAAAAGTTTTGGAGTAACAACTAACAAGTATACCTTCAATCTTGTCCAAAACCAAGGGTAGTCATGAAACCCATAAAAGTAGTAATATACTTAATTAAGCAACTTATATTTTAGTGACGGAATCAAAACTTTTAGCTAGAGGTTGTCGTAAGATTCTCTTCTCTACTTTTTATAACCAGAGGTATTAACTCGTGTTTTTGTTGAATAAACTCAACACTTTATAGAATTACTTCTGTTTTTATCCAAAATCAACTGTAGTCACATATACCCATAAAAGTAATGACACACTTTAAGCGACTTATATTTTAGTGGCGAAACCAAAAATTTTAGTTAGAGGTCATTATAAGATTCTCTTCTCTACCTGTTATAACTAGAGGTCTAACTTGTGTTTTTGTTGAATAAAAAACTCAATACTTTTTAAAATACAAATTTATTTGATGATTGGGTTAGCGGACACCCTCTTGAACCCTCTTGGTACCACGCCTGTTTGCGTCTTAAGAAGACGTATAGGTTATAGGTATATCCCCTAGATCCTTTAAAGCATATAACCACACACAAATCTTGAATTGCACTTATAAAGTTCCAACCTTTCTCCCTCTCTCTCTCTCTCTCTAAACCTTTAGAAACAAGTGAGAGAAGCAATGGCAGTTTGCACAGTCTACTCAGTCCAACCTCTCAACACATCATGCTCAATCTCAACACACACAAAACCCCACATGGGATTCAACCAAAAGCAAGTCTTTTTCTTAACCAAAAGTAATAATAAAAACACCAAAAACAACAGGTTTAGAGGCAGCAAAATCACATGCTCAGGTGACACAATAGTTATAGGACTAGCAGCAGATTCTGGATGTGGAAAAAGCACCTTCATGAGAAGGTTAACCAGTGTGTTTGGTGGTGCAGCTTCACCACCAAAGGGTGGTAACCCTGACTCAAACACACTCATAAGTGACACAACCACAGTCATATGTTTAGATGATTATCATTCATTGGATAGAACTGGAAGGAAAGAAAAGGGTGTCACTGCACTTGATCCTAGAGCCAATGACTTTGATCTTATGTATGAACAAGTTAAAGCTATTAAAGATGGTGTGGCTGTTGAGAAGCCTATTTATAACCATGTTTCTGGTCTTTTGGACCCTCCTGAGCTCATTAAACCACCCAAGATTCTTGTTATTGAAGGTTTGCACCCAATGTAAGCATCTTTTTTTATTTTATTTTGTTAGGATTCCGGTTAGTAGTTTGCGTAGCAAAATAACTGATTAAACCGACCCATGCATACCCCTAAAACGTTTGATGAGTTTTTGATGCATTGGTTAAAATGTTTGTTAGATGTTAGTACCTAGTTTGATAGTGTTTCATTGTTGAATTTGGAATGTTTAGAAGTGTGTGATGTGTGTTTGTTTGTGGAGGATAGGAAAGAAGATTATATCTAAGGTGGCTATGTGTGGATATATATTTGTATGGCTGAGAATTTTATGATATCTTCATGGTATTAGTGGGCCATATTAAATTTTTTTTTCAAATTAGTTTATTTATTTGGCTTCTACTTTACATTTCTGACCTTACTAAATAATTGAATATTGACCATTTTTTTAGAAAGAAAAAAATAAAATAAAAAAATGGACTATATGATATACAAGTATTCGTTTTTTTGTTTAAATTCTTTTTTCTCGGTTGATTAAATATCAATCACTCTAATAAGTTCAGCTAGTTTAGTTAAATTATGGTAAAATGAACAGTTTGTTGGCCCCAATCCAAGGATACTTAAATCCGAGAACAAGGATGAAGAATGTGAAATCAGAACAATGAACTTCAACCCAAAGAACTTACCATGCTATTTAAACTAAACCAACCAACCCAAACATACTAAAACTCAACAACCTACTTTGTAGGAATTAAATAAACTTGTAAATTAAACAATTAACCAACTAGATTATAATTATAATAATTCTTAAAACATTCAAACAATCAAACTAATACTAAAAACTAATAAAATAAATTTTTTTACTTTATTCCTTCGATTTTCTTCAGATTGTGTTTTAGGTTTAAATTCCAATAGAGTTTCATGAAGATCATCATAGTGATGCCAAAGGCCTCAATATTTTAGCGTATCCTACTGAGAGGTCCACTAGAGATCAACAATTGTTGACCATGCGTGATTTGTATCGATTCTTCCTCTCCTATAACAACCCCGGCCCTCAACTCTTATATTTTTTTTTCACATTTTCTATTGGAATTGGGTAATTCGTGTCATTTAGAAATCATGTGAACAAAAAATGCGTCTTATCATATTCCCATGCGTGTCATGATCCCAAGGAAAAAAATGTTTTTCTTTTATGAAAACGTTCCCGATTTTATATTTCACTTTAGACCACAGATCATAAGAAAAAACAAATAACTAAATAAATTTAATCACATATATATACATATGTGTGAAACAATTCAAATTAATTGTTAGAAGATTCATAGATCTAGCTAGTGGCTGGATATATGACAAGCATAAATGATTCTTTTAATTCTAGTTCAATCTCATATCTCATGCTTCCATCTCGCATACAATTTAACCAAAGGTTCATATGAGTTAAAGTATGCAAATGTTTATGGTCGAAGTTTAACTTAAATAATATATGTTTTTTGAACATATAATGTAGGTACGATCAGAGAGTAAGAGACCTCCTGGACTTCAGTATTTACTTGGACATCAGTAACGAGGTTAAATTCGCATGGAAAATTCAGGTATCAAGTGCAAACTGTTGTAGTGCATACACACTACAAGAATTAAAACACAACAGTTTAAAACCTATAGCAACGACGTGTCGTGCTATAGGTTTTTTTCACCCATTCTAACAACATGTGGTCGCTATAAGATTAGTGGCTATACGTTTGTGGGTACGGATTCTCAACATCTATATGTGTCTTTGTCAATACAGGTCTGTCGAAAAAACTATTTACATTAAAAAAAGATTTATTTAATTCTTTAATATATATTAAACAAAAAATACATTTATTAATTTTTTTATGACCTATAGGATTGCAGTAGAAAAAATTGCTAAATATCAAAAACACATATTTAATTTGTTTGGACCCTATAGGGCTCCTGAATTTTGTTACCATAACGGTCGCTTTAATCTTCTCCTAATTCGGTTGGGCCTATGAGTGGGTTGAAGGGTACATATCCAACATTATGTTGCATTCCTGTTGGATATGTTCTTGCAAATGTTGTTGTGAGGTGGCGTATGTACTCGACAAATTAGTGGTTGCCTTTCTCACAACACGACCAACGCCTCGTATATGCTTACACAATTTTAAGATGGATAACCAACCTCTTCAACTATAAATAACAAATGGCATTAATTCAGAAATTTCAGTAAGCCTACATTAGTAGCAACAATACCACCATTGCTAAATAAATAAGTAAATACAATTTTAGTCTATTAAAAATTAGAACGGATCATTATGAGCGATGTAAACTAAGGGGATGTTTGGTAGCCTCTTAATGACCATTCAGAGACTACCTCTTAATGGTTCTCTTAATGGTTCATATAATGGTTAAGAGGTAACATTAAGTCTAAATGGTTAAGAGACAACCATTAAGATGAATTACCTCTTAATGGTTCACTGTATGGTCATCGATATATGGTAAAATTCTTGTAGTGACATACAAGTGCTTATTCGGTTCTCGTAGTTTTCTACTTAAACTTAGCTATATTGAACATCCCTCTATATATACATGCAAAATGTCACGACCAATTAAATGACTCTTATTTCTGAACTGTAGAGAGACATGGCAGAGAGAGGACACAGTCTTGAAAGCATTAAGGCTAGCATTGAGGCCAGAAAACCAGATTTTGATGCCTATATTGGTAATTTCAATTCTCTAAAATCTTAGCTACTTCAGAATTTATATGTAACCATAACTGTATTCTTTATTACTTTTCGCAAGCGATATGACTAGCTAGAGGTGGTAAAATGGACGGGTCAAATAAATATGTTGTGTAACGGGTTGAAATACGCCAATTGCATGTTGTACAAATAAATATAAGTTCATACAACATTCAACCCATTTAACATGTTAATAACATGTATTGATGGTATGATGATATTGGTGATAAATGCAGACCCACAAAAGCAATATGCAGATGCAGTTATCGAAGTGTTGCCTACTCAGCTGATCCCGGATGACAACGAGGGAAAAGTGTTGAGAGTGAAGCTAATCATGAAAGAAGGCGTTAAATACTTCAACCCGGTTTACTTATTCGATGAAGGTTCCACTGTTTCATGGATCCCATGTGGACGAAAGCTCACTTGCTCCTTTCCTGGCATCAAATTTGCCTATGGTCCAGACACTTATTTCGGCCATGAGGTAACTTGATTTGTAGTTTTGTACCATATATAACTAATTTATATATACAGACTTCCGAAATAAGTAGGGATGTCGATGGGACAAGTGTTGGTAATCTCAATCCCATACTCAATTGTAAAACCGTGTCCCACATTTGGTCCAATACCCGTCAGGTATATTACTTGTCAGTTGTCAGGTATTGGGCATACCGTTAATTTGTTAACCGTTATGTTTTTCATACAATTTTATGCTTTTACAACTACAACAAATTATAATATGATAAAGACCAAAAGTTATGGTTCATATTCCATAGCATACAAAATATAAATAATATAATTGAATACATATTACAATAGAAAAGTGTTTTTATTCCACATAAGTTAAGGGAAAACATGTATATAAAACATAAAAATTATTTTTTTTTGGTATGTTTAGGGTATATGGTTTTGGGCAACTAGACCAGGTATCGCCTAATACCATACCTGCAATTTTTTTTTAATACAAATCTCGTATCTGAACCTACCGAAATCTTTCATGTGTCGTTGGGTTTGGGTTCGTTTGACATCCCTAAAAATAAGCAAGTTTTGACAATTGACATAAAGTTTTGCCTCTTTGCAGGTTTCTGTGCTGGAGATGGATGGACAGTTTGACAGATTAGATGAACTCATCTACGTCGAAAGCCATCTGAGCAACATTTCAACCAAATTTTACGGTGAAATCACCCAACAAATGTTGAAACATGCTGACTTCCCTGGTAGCAACAATGGCACTGGTTTGTTTCAAACCATCGTCGGGTTAAAGATCCGAGATTTGTTTGAACAAATGGTAGCCAGTAAGGCCTCGGCTCCACTTGAAGCTACAAAAGCTTGATTTTTAATCAAGAGTTTACTATGAGTGTTGTGATCCCATATGCATGTATTCAATTCCCTTTGTGCATTCCATGGACATATGTAACATAAATATATATAAGTTCATAAATGAAATCCTACATAGGATCATCAAAAGTTTTAAAATGTATTCAATTTATCACAGTTCACTTCACAATAACATCATCAAAAATAAGAAAAATGTATGTGTAACGACTTGCAATTCAATGAGTTTTAAAACCGTCATAACTGAAAGTCTCAAACTCATGCTTCAACTGAGTTCCTAAATTTAATAAAATATGCTGCACAATATGGAACAGTTACCAGTTAATAATTTAATCTTTCAAGTGTTTATTGCTTCTTAAAACTGGCTACGGGTTGTTGATCCGAGAACATAAGAACACATTAAAGGCTTGAGTATAACTGGTCCTTTAATTGCCGCCTCAAAATCTTTCCTGCTGCAGACCTTGGTATCATGTTGGTGAACAGCACTCTTCGCACCTTCTTGTAGGGTGCCACCTGTCACATTGCCGATCATGAGCATCATATGACTTGAAAAACAATAGTGATTTAGACGATGAATTGGATACATCGGTTAAGCTAAAGGATTTAACTAAAATAAGATATATCAAACGGGTCAATCAGGTCAAACGGGTTGAAAGGCATTCAAATGCCAAGAAACCTCTATATTAGCTTTTCTAAAAAAGAGTTATTATTTTTGTGATAATATAGTTTTTTAACATCATATTTTTACAATAGCATTACAAGTATTAAAAAACATGATCATAAATTAATAAGTGACTGTGAGTCGGCCTGACCCGCACCAAAAATACTTTCTTTGACCCATTTATCCACATGCCTGACTAGCCTATTTTGCCACCTCTATGACTTGCAGCCAACGTTATGAGATTGTTCGGATTGCAAATAATGATTCTAGTAGGTCGGCTTGACCCATTTACCCACTTGCCCTAGCCGTCCATTTTTCCACCTGTATGACTTGCAGGCAACATTATGAAAATTGTTTAGATTGCAAATACCTGTTTGGCTACAAAGTCAATGATACTAGACTCAGAAGCTTCGGCCCCCGGCTTCATCACCACAAATGCTACCGGAATCTCTCCTGCGTCCTCATCCCTGACACTGTTTAATATACATAACCAGAAGAAAATAACAAATCCAAATAAAAAATGAAAATAAATTCAAACTCTTATTATGTGACGAGATTATTGTCATCTATTTTGACGCTATTTGGTAAACTCTAAACAAAATATTTGACAACTGCATAAAAGGGAAAACTTTGGTAGTCAAATAAAGTTAAAAACAAAATTAATATCATCCACATCTTCTTTTGATCAAATCAAATGACAATAAAATTATGGATAAATTGGTTACACTCACCCTGTTACTGCAGCATCAAGAATGTCCGGATGAGATACTAGCACATCCTCTAAATCAGCCGGAGCGATCTGCAGTACAATCATTCAAGATTCAGTCATATTACTCATACAAAAATAAACCGACTTTAATCACTTTTGTAGTAAAGACTTCAATTTATTTGATTACCTGAAACCCTTTGTACTTTATTATCTCTTTAACGCGATCAACAATATACAAATACCCATCTTGGTCAAATAAACAATGTCTCCTGTATGTAGCCAACCTTCCTTATCGATGGTCAATGACGTGGCCTCCACATTGTTCAAATATTCTAGCAAATGTGGAGCCGAAAAACAAGTTAGATATCAAGATTCATTGAGTTATCAAGAAATATTTAGCAATAGTATGATATCTACAGAAATTGATGACTAGATTAACTACCTTTCATTATTGCAGGACCACGTAACCAAAGTTCACCGGTCTTCCCAGGTGGGAGATGAGAACCAGTAACCCAGTCCACCACTTTGGCTTGCATATTTGGAGCCAAAAGTCCAGCCGACGCATAGTTATGCACATCTCGAGTGTTGAATCCACGAGTGCCCACAGCCGTTGATTCACTCATGCCATAACCCTGAAAAACAAGCACTTAAATGGTATAATTTGTGCAAAACTCATACCAACCAATACTGTCTGCTTTGCCCATTAAAAGCTTAACAGATTTGTTTTTGATTACCCAGGTGATCCAGGTGGAGACTTCCCAGATGTCACCCATCCTGGTACTACTCCCGCCCGAATATACTTAACTGTAGAGTTTTCCTCTCATCCACAGCTATTGCGCCCAAATAGATTTGATAATAATATTACTATTTGAGGCCGAACATGGGGTAAAATGGTAATTTTCTTACCTGAATGAAATCAACATGAGGAAAACAATCCACAAACTCATCAATAGTCCTTGTACTCAAAGGTGCAGCACCACAAGAAACCTGCTTCAAACTTCTCAACCTCTCACCAACCCCACCCTTCCCCGCCTTAATCAACGCGGCCACCAAAGGCGGCACACCAGGAAAATGAGTCACCCCATACGTATCCACACACCGAACCATCTCATCGACACTAAACTTCTTCATAACCACAATTTTAGTCCCTAATGACAAAATCCCCAAAACAAAAAGCACAAGCCCATATATATGAAACATGGGCACAACAGCCAGATAAACATTATCTTCCGGTCGAAACTCATACTGCGAAGCCTCAAACCGAACAAAAAGCTCAACCCCACATATCAAATTCCTATGACTTAACACAACACCTTTACTAGAGCCAGTAGTACCAGATGAATACATAATAGCAGCTGTATCATCCTGCCGAACCGTTCTATTAGCCACAAACTCATCATCACTTAATATCAGCTTGTAAAAAGATGCATATTCAACTTGTTTTGAATCAAAACACGCGTGTTCTGGCACGACGACAGATTTAACCCCAATTGAATTCAACTCATCAACTTTATCAAGTCCAATGAATGCCATACTTGCTTGACAAACACCTAACTGTTTTTTAACTTCAGAAAAGGTACTTAATGGATTCATTGGTGTCACAACAGCACCAAGATACAAAACAGCCAACAAAATAATAGGATAATAGATAGAGTTTGGTAACAAGACTAAAACAACATCATGTTGGGACACACCCATGTGGTGGAGCCCACTTGCAACAGATTTTATCAACCGTTTAAGTTGTGCGTATGAAACTGCAACACCTGAAGCAGCGTCAACTAGCGCGGTTTCTCCTTCGTGTTTATGCGATAATATGTGCGAAACGACGTCGAGAAATGGGTTGGATGGGAGAGGGATTGGTGGATGTGTGCTGGTGTATACTCCTGTTTTGTTGGAGTATATGTTATTATTATGGGATGATGAATGGTTATGTAACTTATGTGACTGTAACGGTTGGTTATTGGATTGTTTTGATGGTGTTGTAGAGATGGTTGCCATGATATTGTGTGTGTGTGTGAAGAATGTAAAGAGTTTGAATGATGGTTGAAGGAATTATGTTTAAATGAGTTGGATATAGAAAGGATATTATTATTGTGAATGGATTATAGATACGCATGTTCCTCGTACATTTTGTTATAGGTTCATGCCACACGTGGGTATAAATAAGTTAGCTATAAAAAAGATATTATTTTGAGAGTAAATTAAAGTTTTTTTTTATATTTTGTCCCAAGTTTTAGAAATATATGTTTTTAAACAGAATGGATTAAGGGCAGGGATATTGTACAAAGCTTCTTAACATATAAAGCGTAAGAAACATTCTTGGCCATTAGATTTAGGCGGTGGCAAGATGGTAATTAACAACCCTAATCATATTTGGGTTAGTCTAACGAAGGGTAAATTAGAAAAAATGCGTTTAATTTTTTTTGAAATACAGACGTAATTTGGGTTAGTCTAACAAAATTTTTCACCGACTGAACCTGATTTTTCATCGTTTCAATTTGATTAAACGTTCAAAATGATTAAACAATAAAAAACATTCGATTACAATCAAATGAAAACATATTTGCAGAAAAAAGAAGAAAACGGAGTATTATAATTCAATTGATAAAATAAGTCGAATCATATTCAAAAATCACTATCAACGCATGCATTATTAACAGAAACTAACGATTTTGATAATAGAAGAAAAATTAAACAAAAAAAAATGGATTTCAAAAAAGTTTCAGACGATGAAGATAACTAACTGTTAAACACGTTCCATTTAAACGCACGTTATATATGTGTTAAAGTATAATGTGCATTTAAAAGTTCACTGGTGGAACAAAAGAAACAACAAACGCACGTTTATAAACTTTAACGCACGTGTAAAAATTTAAACGCACTTATAGTATTATTTAAACGCACTTGATTGACAAAAATACACAGATTGTTTTTTTTATGTTGTACGTACATGTAATGATGAAAAATGCAAGTGGTATCTCTTATTAATTGTAAAACATCAACCTATAAAAAATACATGATTATTTATATGGTAAAATATTCAAAAAATCTTACTATCTACTAACTATGATTTGATTGGTAATAAATATAGTTAATTCTTGAAATTCAACATTTAACTACCACCTAATTAACTTTTTTTGGGTCTATAAAAACACTATAAAAAATACATAGTGAGTCACATACAAAAACTAAAAACCTAAAAAAATTGTAGAAAACCACATTGATGCAATCAACAATCTTCAAGTCAAAACTGTGATCATGGTAGAGTGCATCTCAAAAGTAAGAGATGACATCAACTCATCATGTGTAGTTTTAGGAGCACAAAATGAGGTGCAAAGGGAATATATGAAGAACTTGGATCTGATTGAGAAGCTGATGAGTGAAGAAAAAACATCATTCATGGATGTAGCTATTGAGCAACTCTAGACGCAAGCATCTTTTGATAATCTGATTCGTCAAACACTTAGCAACACAGAGACCTACATCCTGAAGAACATGGCAGCAAAACAGAAGGCAAGGGATGCAATCTTGGGGGGCAAGTGATGGATGGGTTGGGTTGTTTGATGGTGGTTTTCTGTGTTTATATCTTTTTTTTATGTGGTGGTCATTTTTTGAGTGATGATGATGGTGGTGTAAAGGTGGTTGTGAATGAAGGTGGTAATGGTGGTGTAATTTCAATAGTTTTTTTATTACTAATGGAATAGACGCACTTATTAACTTTTTTGGACGCACTTAGTGTTTATCTTTAAACGCACTTATTTTATAAACAGACGCACCCATATAAAAAAAATAAAAGTAACTAAAATAAAAAACCAAAACTAAACGCACGTTTAAGAAACTTCAGACCTACTTGTCAACAAACTAAAATTTACAAAGTCAACAGCACATATCTAAGACAACTCCACATCATCAGAGTCTTCTAATTCAATCTCTTTGTTATCTTCAAAGTCATCTTCCACATTCTGGTCATTTTGTTCACCTTGTGGCTGGGTTGAAGCACTCTCATTCAAATGTTTCGTCGATCATGGCCTTTCTCTCCGCATATGGCACATGTTCTCTTCCTTTTGCCAGATCGACTAACTTGTTTTTCCTTGCTGGACATTATAAGCTTCTGCTTACCACGGCCTTTGTTCTTGATACCATTCGGAAGTCGAATAGTGGGTTCAGCCTCTGATGGTTTCTTATAACCAAGAAGAGAAACATACCTGTCATACTTCTTCTGATGGCTAGATCTCTTTACCTGCCTTCATCAACCTTCTTAACCATCTCTTTCATTTGATCATTAACCAAATTTAGCTCAGATAAATCTGCAGTTAAAGTGTTTGCAAGATATTCACCGGCCAAGACTACCTCCCTTGCAATACGTCTAGCTTCTTTCGTCTTGTCATCACCAAACGCTCCTGTTTCAAATGAATACTTGATTTCATTTGGAACAATATCTTTGGTCCACCTCTTTAAAATATATCTCTTCGGGAATCGGTTCACTCTGAACAACCTTAATATAAAAAATATGTGCCTACAAAGCAGACCATATTGCTCATACCTCCTACATGTATATAGTGAAGTAACATCTCCAACACCCTCATTAACTTCCTTCTTGAAAAGAACCTGTAAACATGTTAAAAACTATTCTGATGAACTTTGGACGCATTATTAACAAATTTAAACGCATTAATAATTTAAAAAACTAAAAAAAGCAATATATATATATATATAGGGAATGGATATATAGGAAACCCATCCTTATTCGGTAAACTCTGGAAACTTTGAGTTCCCAATATTTTTTTTTTGAAAAAAATAGGGCAAGTAATATACATGATTTTAAGCATTTTGGGCCAAAAAAATAAAAAAAGCGCCGGGTATTTTTAAAAAAAATAAAATAAAATTTTGACTAACACATGTTAAGCGCTAATAACAGGTGTTAACCATGTGTTAACTATATGTAAACAGTAGACGTTTTTTATTTTTTTAAAAAAAAACCGTTCGGCGCTTTTTCGATTTTTTTGGCTCAAAATGCTTTAAAAAATGTATATTACATACCCTAAAATTTTCATAAAAAAAAAGTCGGGAAGTTAGAGTTTCCAGAGTTTACCAAATAACAAGGGTTTTCTCTATATACTTCCACTATATATATATATATATATATATATACACACACCTCAAGAAAACCTTGACTATGTGCTTGAGGATCTTCAACAAAAACCTTCAGAAAACCTTCATGAGCCTTTTGGGTGTGAAAAACAATTAAACCTTCATAAGTGGCATATATTTCTTCCTGAATATCAAGGAAGATAGTCCGTGTAAATATTTTAGCAGCCTCTTCCTCAATAGGGCTCCTAGTCCAAAAATCAGGAACGATATGTCTTGAAGCATGGTCAGTCTTCCTATGGTTGAATCTCTGAGCTTCAAGGGAAGTTTCAAAGTGGTTGAAAAACTCAATAAGAGTCAACTGAGAATTTGCCACTTGGAAAAAAAATGATTTTCACTCTCAGATCTTGATGTTGTCCTCATTAGGCCAGACATAGGTTCATCCTGGTAAAAAGCAGAGATCCACATTGATCTCATATCAAACATGTCCGTCAATCAATTGTTCTCATTTAGTTTGTAATCGACAATAAGTACACCCTACTCGAAATCAAATGTCTCTGGACTGATTGAGTCTGTCCACACAATTGCACAAATTCTCCTTTTGAACTCATCATCACTGCATGATGCACTACCAACCTAAAAAACAAAAACATAGAACAAACGCACGTTGTTAACTTTTGGACGCATTCACATGAAAATCAACAAAAAGTATCAAACGCACTTTAATATAGCTTTGGACGCATTCATGTAATAGTTCAAACGCACTCTTTATTTTTAATTTATACAAAAATTCATACTGACCTTATCAAAAACCTTCTACAAAATATGCCACATGCATAATCTGTGTCTGACTGTCTGCTATTATGAAAAACCAACTGGATTGCATTTTTCATAGCAAGGTCTTGATCCGTTACAACCACTTTTGGATGCCTTCCAAAAGATTTGGCAAATGATTGTAACAACCATGTGTATGATTCAATTGTCTCAGATGACAACAATCCTGCCCCAAGTGTGATATTCCGACAATGGTTATCAATTCCGGTAAATGGCACAAAAACCATCTTGTACCTACAAAAACACATTAAAATATTAAAAAAAAAACTATGAACATATAATAGTTGGATATGAAACTTAAAAATTAAAAACATACTTGTTAGTGTTAAATGTTGCATCAAATTAAATCACATATCCAAATTCCATATAGTTTATCTTGCATAACGCATCAGCCCAAAATAACCCGGTGAGTGCATTCTTTTTATCCACAGAAAACTCAAAAGAAAAATCTGGCAGGAACTTCTTCTTATCCCTAAGCCTAGACACTATCATATCTGCATCATACTCACCAATGAAAGTGTTTAAACCACCTTTAAAGTTCTTGCAATAAGTAGCACCAACATTCTCAAAACCTCCATACTTAGTCTTCATAATATTAAAAGCTTTGACAGGACCCATATTCAATGAAGACAGCTGACATATCATCTCTTCTTGAGTATGTGTCAGCTTTCTATTAGCTGCTAGAAAATGAATGTCGCTTTCAGATACAAAAGCATGATTATGACCTTCCACAAAGTCATACACCTTGAAGGTCTTGCCATCCTCAGAAGTCAACTTTACATGTGCCTTGCAACCAGTTCGGATAGACGGTCATAACATGTCACTACTCGCGGAAAATTGGCGTAAATTCAAAAAAGACGTTCTCCGCCTGACTCCTTTTCAGGATCAGGCCTGCCACGTCATTCCTCGCGGAAAGTTGTCGTAAATGCAAAAAAGACATTCTCCGTCTGACTTATTTTCAGGATCAGGCCTTCCACGTCATTCCTCGCGGAAAGTTGACGTAAAATGCAAAAAAGACGTTCTCCGCCTGACTCCTTTTCAGGATCAGGCCTGCCACGTCACTCCTCGCGGAAAGTCGATGTAAATGCAAAAAAGACGTTCTTCGCCTAACTCCTTTTCAGGAGCAAGCAAGACACGTCACTACCCGCGGAAAGTTAATGTAAATTAAAAAATGACGTTCTCCGCCAGACTCCTTTTAGGGAGCAAGCAAGACACGTCACTACCCGCGAAAAGTTGACGTAAATTAAAAAATGACGTTCTCCGCCTAACTCATTTTCAGGATCAGGCATGCCACGTCACTCCCCGAAAGAGGGCGACGTAACTTCAATAAAGACGTTACTTACCTGAATCACCGCCACAAAAACAAGCCGGATGAGCTGTTATCCGCAACCAACACTCAATATAGTCTAGTCCTCCACCTACTCTTCATCAAGATCAGGAGAAGCACTAGAATGGGGGACTTGATGGGATAGGGTACCTAATCCTGGCGCGGATAACATCCCTATCCCACAAAAGACATCTTTTGCATCAACTAAGCGGAACTCCAAACGTAGAAACATTCGAAACATGTACAATTCTTCAGACGTTCGCGGAACCAGACACACGCATGATAACCAGCCCATGCGCGGATGACTTCAGCTATATGAGGTCACCAATGGAAAGGAATCTCCACGCGCGAGCTTACGCACGGAATATTCGTCAAACCTTAGCTTTTAGTACGAGGTACAGACAATAAAGAATGAAGAAGATTTGGTCAGATCTGGACAAGTGCCCCGCCAACCAGTTGGCGACACGTGTCAGGGGTGGTCCAACAACCGTTGACAGGGAATAGTGACATGACTGCTTCCATGCTTCCACCATGCTGCTGTGAACAGTATTGGTCAGAGTACTGCACAAGCATGTCTACCTGTTGACAGACGACGCGTTAGACACCAGCAGGTAGGTCAGCCATGCTGTGTCAGAGTGAAGTGCCGCCTGCGCCCATTCAAGAGACGCCACGTGGACTTCCTGCAGACCAGCTTATACTTTCTCTCACATCAGCATTAATTGTCACCTGATTCCCGCCATTTTTATGGGTTGAAGACGTATGGGCCCAGGCGGGGGCCCAGATCGCTTGCACCACTTCGTGGGCTGTTCTACTCGGCCCACGTCTCTTCTTATAAATGGAAGACTTCACCTCCTTTGCAAAGGATCGAGAAAATTGGCAATTACATGCAAGAATTAGCATAGAGATAATATTTGTGACTTCTTTGTAGTCTCCAAAGTAATAATAGTTATCGCTTTACAGTGGACGTAGGTCACTCTCGTCCAAACCACTTATATTCTTGTGTTCTTACTTTCACCACACACTTCCTCATCCTTTAGGGTTACGATTTGTCATTAGTGTGAGCGAAGGATTATCCTAAGCAAACACGAGTATCAAACCCAACGGTGTTACTTCTAAGCCCGTTATACTCATTTCTTCATGCCTCATTTGTAAATGTGTAGATAAAATAAAAGAAATATACATAAGTATATTAATGGAGAAATTTAAAAGAAGGGTTTTGAAAGAGGACTCTTAGAGAAGAGGTGAAGTCTTGAAGACACGTATGTTGGGAAACTAAACAGAAAGGAGTATTCTCTACTCGTTTCCACCACCTTCATCCCGTTATCCATTCCATTAATTCTTACACTAAATTTTACTCAGTGTAACCTTGGGCGCATGGCCTTCTCCTACAATACAGATTGCTTTGGTTGTTATACCCTGGGAAACAAACGCGCTGTCTTTAGTAGAGGCATAAAATTTGTTTTAAGGGAAACGTGTTGAACACGTGTCTTAGCCACAACCGTCAACATATGTTTGTTTATTCTTGCAGCCAAGAATGATAGTACAAAAAGACGTAGTTCAAGGTTTTGTAGAAGACCGTGCAAAGATTCATATAAGAAGACGCAATTCAAACTCTTGTTGAAGACTACGGTTTGAATCATTTTATTTACATTTGTTGTGTTTTATGTTTTTTTGTTTGGATTTTATACATGATAAGGGTACTACAATTTTTCAAATGTATAAAGAGTGTGTCTTTAGTATTTTTATTAATATTATTTTAATAAAATTGTTACCCGTGTTCTACAAGTCTTATTATTAATCTCGGTCACAAGTTGATCTATATTGAGTTATTGACAACCAAATGTGACTTTTCCCTTATTGCCAAAAAAGTTGGTCACGAATGAGATTGGTCTAATAAGTCTCTTACGTTAACCAAAGAAACTATGGTTTTTAGCTTTCATCAACCCATAAAAGCATCATAGAAAAGGAAATATCGAGTTTAAGTTATTGAGTAAATGTTTTACTAGTTTAATGTTTAAGAAGAATTAGTATGGAAGTTAATTCTTGAGAAGAGATTGACTTGTGGAGGCAACTAATTCCTCTTTGAATAGGGAAACAACCACGGCCTAATCAAACCAATTATATTGACTGTGTAATACCATATATACATTATTTTTCTAAATGACTTAAATTATACAAAATCCGTCTTTGACATAGCTCGATAGCTCGAACTCTTAATTTTATTGAAAATAGAGATATTCAAAAAATGTTTTTCCTCGTGAACTATACAGAGTTTTAGAACATGTAGCGTAGCGAAAGGTAACAATACCGACCGAACAATATCGGTGTCGATATTCATTTTAATGCTTTTTGATCGATGTAAAACATGTGTTGATAGACTTTTGAGTATGTAACGACTCTATTTTCTTGGTTAGATAAGACAACTTTTATGTAATTAATCCCAATATCATTGTAATTTTTTGTTTAAAATTTGTATTACATACATGTTTCCTACTGTATATGCACACCAAAAACCTTTCATAATTTTTGCTTGAAACCACGACGAAAACTTCTAGGTGTATTGTAGTTTGAAAATGTTTTGGATATCTTTTTGGATTATGTATCATCATTTTAGATTTTTAGTGATCGATGGTACTTTTGAAAATTTAATCAGATAATTCAAAGAGAAACAAGAACGAATGTGTTTAGTGTTTACCGTTGTGGAAACGTGTACAAGAAGCGAACAAAAATTACTTGTGTCTTGTACTTGGATAACCATCACAACATATAATAGAAAATACACAATGCTTTTAAAAATAGTGACTGACAATTAATTCGGTTACCATTAGTAGTAACTATGTTGGTAGTCCTTCTTTAGTAACTTAGTTACCTTACCGCTAACGATAGCTTTTGTCATCTGCTTAACGCACAGTTAGGTCAGGTTCGATTCTGATTGGCCCAGGTTTTTTACTACCGTGCATTTACTCCAGAGAGGTTTGCCTCTTGTGGAGGATGCGACATCTGTCAAGTGGCAGGCGGCGGGTAATTTTCCGGGTGGAAGCCTTAGTGCCCCTTATGCGCAGCCTCGACTCGCTTGTGGGCTGGCCACTCTGGCGTCAGTGTGAACACTGTTAAGACAACATAGTCTGACCATTGTAAAGTGGCTAGATGATTCCCTTCTGAGGGGTTATGATGAACTCTGCTACAACATAGAAAATCACCTTCAAAAAAAAAAGTTGATGTTGAACAACTGATCACAATTACTCTAGTGATTACTCCCCCCTTCCAATTTAAATGTCATGTGTCCAAAAACACACTTTTTAAGATATCTTTTGTTTGTATATGGTAATATCCCCAAAAGTGATGATTGTGGTTTGTCTTTTATGAGCAAAACTGGAAATTGCATTTCTATTTTTGGAAATAGACATTTAATTTGGAACAACCAAAAATGGAAAGAAGGACATTTAAATTGAGACGAATGGAGTATATCCTACTAATGATAAATTCTCTTGCAACTCTCTATCAACCAAGTAGATTCAAAGTAACTTCCAATGTCCTTCACTCATGATGCCAATTAGACGCTATGAAGGGGGCACAACCCAGTTGGAACCCCACCTCCTATAACTTGTATAGATGTTTATTAAGAAGTCTAATAGGTCACCGACAAATATCACAGTTTAATATTGATTGCGGCTCATCTCATGTATGTTTCATAGTTATTATACACGTTTCAACAAATGAAAACGCATGCTCGTTTTTGTTTCTCCTTGAATTATCTGATTAAGATTTCAAAAATGTCAGTGATACACATTAATCTAATCAGATATACATTTCATAGCTAATGCTTATCACTACGATACAAACATCACAAGAACATATTTCTCCATGACATGGACCTCTATGAATAGACACAACATGATGTGCGTACCATGTTGTTATTATGAATTTATGATCACTATCAATTCACATGTGAATGCTAACTGTTGGCATAAGTAATTAACGCATGGGTCGTATATATGACCCAACACCCTTGGTCGATCTTTGTCCTACCTTTATGTCAGTGTTAGCCAGTTGAACACGAATGACTTAGTTATTTTCAGTTGATGTTGATTAACCGATCATAGTTCCAATTGATAGTTACTACTAATGATCAGTTATCACCAACTATTAGGCTTTATGGTGTGGTCTCGGTGAGTTATTCGGTGGGGCCGAGGTGGCAGCCTCCCCAACGATAACACCCCCACCGATAACACCCCCACCCCCAATTATTTTTGGTGCATTCGGTGGAAATTCCCACTCCTCACCGATGAAAAAAGTCGGGCCGTGATTGGTGCATATTATTTGAATGTTGGACTATACCGTTGGAGGGCAACGGTTATTAAAAAAAAGGATTTCCACTTTTTATATAAAAACCACAAACCATTTTTTACCATACCATTCTCAAAACACCCCAATTTTCAACACCTTTTTTTATAACAAAATACACTATGGATCTAAGGTGTTCAAACATGGAACCTTTTTTCCTAAACACCGGTTGACCCCACTACATACGCGTTTGGTGGTTTTAGTTAACCCAAAACGCATGACAAATGCAATGCAACAACACCAATTTCAAATACAAATGCAACAACAACAACAAATGCCAACGTTCCCGCCAATACCTCAATCACAACCTGAACACGATTTTGTATCTTTAGGCGTCGATGACGACGTTATACTCGAAACCCATCCAACCTCAAAAAAAGCCGCCAAAGAGAAAAAACGTGTACAAGAAGAATGAGCTACTACGAAGACGGATAGCATTCATTGGAGTCTAGTTGAGTGGGAGGCCCTAGCATGACTTTGGGTGAACGTGCTACCGATCCTATAATAAGTAAGAATGTTTTTTTTTAAATATATAGATTGTCTTAAAAAATTATTATATTTACGTATGGTTTTAAACAAAAAAATATTATCGTGTAGGTACAAATCAGAAAATGGATAGTTTTTGGAACCACGTTTGCGTGCAATTTTTCAAATTAATACAACGCTAGCCCTATCGAACACAACACTCCATTAGTACCAAGTTTAGGGATATGAGCTCAAGATGCCAAGCAGTTGCGGCTGTTTATCAAAGTGTTGGAACAATCGTATGACCGGTCAAAGTGACGAAAATGTGTTGGCTGAGGCGGTTAAAAAAATTCACTAAGAAGAATGGGTCGTCGGGCTACATGAGGCCTTACGAAATTTTGAGCAAATGTGAAAAGTGGAAAGTGTTACCTAATGAGGTATCAAAAACTAAAAGATAATAACCGCCTCAGGAAGTTATAGTGCGGGTGGGTCGGATGCACATTGTGCTATCAACATAAACAACGACCCGGAGTTCCAAGACGCAGCTCCAACTCCCGAATCGGAGCGGTCGATTGGAAGGGACCGTGCCAAAAAAGCGGCATCGAGTTCAAAGGGAAAGGCCTCGTCTTCCAAGGAAAAGGACGTGGAGAAAATAAATGAATTGCTTAAAAACTTTAACGAGTTTAAGGTAGTGCAAGCGGAGAGGTACAGAGAGAGAGAGAAGGAAGAAGTCGCGGCAAGGGATATGGAGAGGCTGCAGTTGGATAGGGAACGACTCAAGTTGGATATTTCTTGACAGGAGACATACGAGTTTAACATTATGTCGAGAAATGTCGATGGCCTTACAGAGCGAGACTGTATGGTCTTGGAAAGGATAAAAGACAGGATTGCGTCAAAGTGGCTAGGCAGAAATATGCCAGGAAATTAATTATTTTATTATTTTTGGTTTTTTATGTTTTTAGGTTATTTTTAATTTCTATATATTTTTTTATTTTAATAAAAAAAAGTATAATGATATATGCGTGTGGCTTATTTATTTTTATCGTCGTTTCAACTTGAACTTTTCTTAAATACTAATTTCGTGTCATCAAAACCGACACTTACATATTTGTTGCCGGATCTACACTCCTGACACAACACGTTACCGATATTTGTTTTTATGGTTTTCAAATACGTGTCAAATTCCTCTTTGACGACTTTATCTTTTGAGTTTTTTCTTTCGCTTGTCATACTGAGTGTTAGGTTTCCATAACTCACATTTTATTTTCTTATAAAAGATTTCATTACACAATTGTCAAATTACATCAAAATAGCAGGCATGTGGACACAAAGTTCCGCCAACCCCTTCTGAATAACTCACATGATTTCACCGTTGGCTCTAGGTTTCCATTTAATCTTTTCTTAAAAAAACCATCCCGCCTCCACCTCGTAGCGCGAGTGTAACCCATTATTACAGGGGTGCAAACGAGCCGAGTTGAGCCCGAGCTTGAACTCGATTAGCTTAAAGAGCTCGAGCCGAGCTCGGTTCGAGCTTTGTTTTAAAAAGCTGGAGCTTGGCTCATTGGTAGTTTCTTAAGCTCGAGCTCGACTCGTTTAGTGTTTATTAGTTAATATATTAAATTAAATAATATAAATAATAGGATAGTTAGGCTCGATAAGCCAAAAGCTCGGCTCGTTTATTAAACAACTTTAAATGTGCGGTAAATAGTATAAAATATTAATAAAACTAATATTATTCTAAGGCTCGACAAGCCTCGCGAACTTCATATGTCAAGCTTTATAAGGCTCGACTCGTTAAGAGATTTTTATTCAAGCCTATCTCAAGTAGCTCGCGAGTTGTTCAGCTTATTTGCACCCCGACCACTAGTTTATAAAACTAAACTAGTGTTTTCGAAGTACGGCGCGTTGCGCCGTTGGCCATGATCTACGCAATGGGAGATCGAACGTAGGGGAAAGAATTATACGAACATAGGCGAACGTAGACGAAAGAACTGTATGAACGCACACAAACGTATGCGAAAGTACTATACGAATGCAAATGAACGTTGGCATAAGTACTATACGAACGTAGACGAAAGAAGTATACGAACGTGAACGTAGAAGGCAGAATTATACGAACGTACACGAACCCAGATGAAAGTATTATACGAACGTAAACGAAAGTTGGTGGCGAAAATAGGAAAAAAAAAAAACTTAACCAAAAAGTCGGTGTCCAAATTGGGAAAGAAAAAATAAAACAACTTACGTTGACGAACGGAGACGAACGTACTGTACGAACGTAGACTAACGTCGCATAAAAAATTGCTATACGAACGTCAACTTGGGATAAAGATCGGGTGTTACAGATGAACGGAGACGAACGTATTATACGAACGTAGGCGGACACTACGTAAAAAAGAAAGAAATAAAATGTGGCAAAAGTAGGGGAAAAAAAACTTAACCAAAAAGGGTGTTACAGACGAACGGAGACGAAAGTACTATACGAACGTAGACGGACACTACGTAAAAAAGAAAGAAATAAAATGGGGAAAAAAACTTAACAAAAAAGTTGGTGGCCAAAACGGTGGAAAATAAAAATCGTGGGAGAAAAAGCTAACCAAAAAGTTGGTGGCCAAAATGAGGAAAAAAAAAAGAACACCTAAGAAAGGAGAAGAAAATGTGGCCAAAATAAGAAAAGAAAAACTTAATAAAAAGTTGGTGGTCAAAACGCAAAAAAAAAAACTTAATAAAGAAATAAAAAAAAAGAGGCGGAAAAAAAAAAGCTTAGAAAGTAACTATTTTTAAGACCTAAACGTTTAATATATATATATATATAATAACTGATAAATGAGCTGTTCGGCTCATTTTCTTCCGACTACAAAACATTTAAAACCATAGAAAGTAACTGAAGAGGACCAAAAATTCGGCTCCTGCAGTAGAACGAAATTGGGTCACAACATTTCCTTGCTTTGGTTAATTCGTTTATATCTCAACAGTTGATCCCAAATCCCGTTAATTCTGAGATTATTTCATCTTTTCCAAGTAATCGTCTTAAATTTGTGGAATTTATGGATTATATTTATATGGATATGGAAAGAAATTTATTGGGTTATTGCCTGTGCACATAACCTGTTGTTAAAATGCCTAACTCAGTTTAAATTGAAGCACTAGTGTTCAGAACCTTTGTATGTTGTTTAAATTGATTGGTGTTTCTAAAATTTTGAGTTGTGGATACTATATTATTAATTAATCAAACCGTATACGTTTATCAGAACTTGTATATCACCTGCATTTTAGGACTGTAATTTTAGGACTGCATTTTAGCATAGACATAGAACTAAGGTTAAGGACCTTTGTACCCACGGGAACACCGCCGTCGGTGGCGGAAGGGGTAGTGGGTTTGGGTAGTGAATTAGTGAAGTAACCCGTGAAATTTGGAGGCTTTTGTGGGGAAATTTTTTTTAGGTAGTTTAGGGTAGTGTTGCCTACAAAACTGTGTTTTAGTGAAGTGAATCAGTGGCAGTGCAAGATTGGTGGAAATCAGTAAAGTTGAAAAAATTCAAGTGTAGTGCCCCGTCCCCCCCCCCCCCCCCCCCCCTTTAGCTTTGGCTTAGGGCCCTACACTTTAAGTGGACCTTGCATATATGCCTTTTCTATTTATTTATCTGGTTATTTTTACCATGTTCCATTTGACCACTTCCTTTGTTATTATTAGCTTCTATGTATACAATTCCTTAGTTCTATTTATTTTTCAGCTGTTTGTTTTGGAGTCGGGTCTCTTTGGAACTTGGAAGCAACTTCTCTATCACTAGGGATAGAGGATAGGTTTGCCCACATCCCGCCCTCCCAAACCCTACCGTTAGCTTATGCTATGTGTGGGATTTTACTAGTATGGTGGTGGTTATTCGTTATTTTAGTTGAGATTTAAATCAGGAACCATTTACTTTTTACCTTTTGCATTTGGAACATTTATTTTACTAAGCAAAGGGCAACTGGTTTAGGCAGGGATTTTATATCATTCAGAACACTTAAGACATTTGGTTTTATCAACAAAGGGTTTGGTGTTATGTGTTAGAGAAATATAATTATGTTGTTGCAAGTTGAAGTAAATGGCACACTATGTCTACATTATTGAAATATATCTAAAACTATTGTGTTTTGCAGGTTGACAATGGTCAGTTTTATTAGATTCCACGTTGGTGGTACGCGAGTAGATTCCTCAACAATACCAACCTTAGCAGCACTTGTTAGAATATTTAGATGTTATCATTTCAACACGAGCCGAACTCACAACTCCAGACTCATTTGCTTCGGTTCAGAGTACTGGCCGAAACATTGTTGCTATTTTCTGGGACTTGGACAACAAACCTCAAGATCAGTATCTCCATTTGATGCTGCTATTAGGCTAAAAAAGGCTGCTGAATCATTTGGGGCTGTTCGGTACAAGATAGCTTATGCTAATCAGCATTCATTTGATTATGTTCTCCTGAGATTAGGGAACATAGGCGAGATAGGAGAACTTTAAACCAGCTGGGAAAATAAGGGCGTTGTTAAACCAGCAGATCCATATATATGTCGTGTTTGTGGGAGGAAGTTTTATACAAATGAAAAGCTTATCAACCATTTTAAGCAAATTCATGAGAGTGAACACAGGAAACGAGTGAGCCAGATTGAATCTGCTAAAGGCAGTCAAAGGGTAAAATTAGTGGGAAAATACTCCATGAAAATGGAAAAGTATAATAATGCTGCAAGAGATATTTTAATTCCAAAAGTTGGGTATGGATTGGGAGATGAGTTGAAACGGGCAGGATATTGGGTTAGTGTCGTTTCAAATAACCACAAGCTGCTGATGTTGCATTGAGAAACCACATGGTGGATATGATGGACAGGCGGAGATGGAGTGTTTGATACTTGTGTCGGATGATTCTGATTTTGAGGAGGTTATAAAGGAGGCAAGATTGAGATGCTTGAAAACAGTTGTTGTGGGTGATAACAAGATGGAGTCCTTAAAAGTTTCTGATGTGCTTTTTCATGGCGAGAGATCATTATGGGAAAGGCTAAAAAGGAAGCAATATCTGTTGTAGGGCGGTGGAAAGATAGTGATATTCTGAAAAGGTTGGAGTGGACATATAAGTATGACAGGGAGAGGAAGCTATGCGGTTCATGTTCTGAGGATGATGATGATCAAAATGATGATTTGGATGTCGGAAACTTAATTTCTAATGAAGTTAAAACGAATCAAAGTCGTGCGTGGTGGAAACTGAGTCGGATTCAGACGCTGCTGCATCTTCCTAATTAGTCATGGCAACTTGAAGCATGATAGGGTGTTTTTGTGAAGTTAATAGTTTTATAACCAGTGGTCATTACATGATGGGAATCACCACAAGAAGCTGAATAGATTCTGATTGTTCTCAACGAAGTTAATGCCAGTCAACAGACAGCCAGTTAATCTTGCGAATAATCAGGTATCCTCTTTAACTTAATTTGAAGTTTATATCACATGGAAAAATGGTGTAGTCACCTGTCTTTTACTTAACATCACATTTTACCTTAAATTTTTTGTTAATTTTTGAAATGACAAGTGAATTCAACTCACCCATGATTCCTAGAATCATAATCAGGTACCATTGGGCGTTTACTAATTACATATCTACATGTAACTATAGCTAGTTCGCTACGTTGTTGATCAATATATTTTAGTTTGTAGGTCACTTTTTATCTTTGGAAATAATTGTTTGATTCTTGTACAAATGAAAGATATATTACCTAAATCAATTCCAATAGAGGGGGAACCCTCAAATTCCTCAATATATATATATAGGAAAGAAAACTGGAACTCAGAGAAACCTAGGCCTTGGGCTAA